>OX637478.1:0-17500 GCA_951800055.1 Cenopis cana | reverse complement strand
TATATATTTTTAAATTTGATATGATCACCATAATCTACTTATTAAACTGCAACTTTTTATTCCTATTACACTTCGAATTTGGAACTTTTATTTTTTCCCATACAACAACGGCCCACCCTAACGTACAAACATGTTCCGTCCGCAGGTGTGGCTGAGCGGCGGCCGCGGCGCGCGCGCCGAGCGCATGCCGGTGAGTACACGTACAAACATGTTCCGTCCGCAGGTGTGGCAGAGCGGCGGCCACGGCGCGCGCGCCGAGCGCATGCCGGTGAGTACACGTACAAACATGTTCCGTCCGCAGGTGTGGCTGAGCGGCGGCCGCGGCGCGCGCGCCGAGCGCATGCCGGTGAGTACACGTACAAACATGTTCCGTCCGCAGGTGTGGCAGAGCGGCGGCCGCGGCGCGCGCGCCGAGCGCATGCCGGTGAGTACACGTACAAACATGTTCCGTCCGCAGGTGTGGCTGAGCGGCGGCCGCGGCGCGCGCGCCGAGCGCATGCCGGTGAGTACATGTACAAACATGTTCCGTCCGCAGGTGTGGCAGAGCGGCGGCCGCGGCGCGCGCGCCGAGCGCATGCCGGTGAGTACACGTACAAGTTCACATGACGCGGCAGTCTAGCGTAAACATTCAGTGAGCATGGACGTGGAGGAGGCAATTTGCTTGTGGGTTTTATACCGTAAACTGAGACGTCGTCGTCAAAAGCAAAGACGATACTGGGTGCACCTTATTTTAAGTCAAAGACTTTCTTTAAGCCTGTTTGTGACTTTAAGCGGCAATTACACTTCGTCGCACTGCATGCGGCGACCGCAAAAGTGTAAAGAACACGTTAGTCGGCCGCATTCGGCGATCGACAGTTGCCAAGTTGCCGTAGTAGGCGGACAGACTAGTGTAAAGACGACGTTTGTTGGCCTAAGTAGTTTACATTGAATTCGGCGACTAAATTAGCTGAACGACGAAGTGTAATTGCCGCTTTATATCCCATACTAAGACTACACGAAGATCGATTTTTAAACTACTTTAGGATGATTGCGTTGAAAAGGATTGGAAACCTACAGATCGTGCTGTAAGATATTGCATTTGGTGCCGGCTGAATAGGCTGCGTACTGGGCATGGGCGCTGCAATATCTTCCAACATAGATGGGGTTGGAAGGATTCCCCACTCTGTGAGTGCGGAGAGGAAGACTAAACCACCGAGCACATTTTCCAGCGCTGTCCCATCCACTCGTACCCTGGACCTGCTGAAGACTTGGACGTCTTGACACCTGACATAACTGCCTGGCTTAACAACCTCAAAGCTGTACTCTGATTGCCCTCTATTATTTTATATTGCCATACGATTAAATAAAGGGTTTTTGTATTAGATAATAAACTAGACTAACTTAAAAATAAATTAATAAGATATTGCATATCACCAATAGATATCTTGTCCTCCATTTTCGGGGCTCCGTGCGTCCGTCCGCCTCAAACCGCGCGGGTCAACTGAACTGAACAGGTCGATACAGGATTGTAGCTCTCGAAACGCGCGCGATGTGTATGGCGGTGCGCGCGGTCATGTACACAACGACATTGATTTGTTAAGCCAGCCACCCACGCTTGCATACAAATCTACTTCAAATTAAGTAGACTTGTATGCAAGCGTCAAGCAAACTTGACAGTAGAATTGATCGTGGGTGGCTGGCTTTACAATTTTA
This sequence comes from Cenopis cana, assembly GCA_951800055.1. Lineage (NCBI taxonomy): Eukaryota > Metazoa > Arthropoda > Insecta > Lepidoptera > Tortricidae > Cenopis > Cenopis cana. Next base: position 15,808 of record OX637478.1, on the reverse strand, counting down.
AACCGCGCGCCGAGCCAACCGCGCGGCGGCTCAGCATTCACTCCCCCGTTTCGACGGCCGCAGATCTGGTGTCCGCCGTCACCGCCCGCGAGCGACGGCGACGGCGAGCTGTACCGGCCGGCGTGGGCGCGCGCGCTGTACCGCGCCGGCGCCGCGCCCGAGCACGCGCTGCCGCCGCTGCCGCGCGCGCGCGCCCCGCGCCCGCCCGGCGCCGCCGCCGCCGCCGCCGCGCCCGCCGCCCTCCATCTCCACCGCGCGCCGCGCCCGCCGCGCGCGCCGCCCTCGCTGTTCGAGCGCTGCGGCGCGCGCGTGCGCGTGCGCCCGCGCGCGCCGCCCGACAAGCACAAGGACGCGCCCGCGCCCGACTGGGCGCCCGCCGAGGACGCGGCGCTGCGGCGCGCGCTCCGTCTGCAGCGCCTGCCGCCCGACCCGCCGCCCGCGCGCGCGCCCAACTGGGAGTGGGCCGCCGAGCTGGTGGCCGACGTGGCGCGCGCCTACCGCGCGCCGCGCGCCTGCCGCGACCGCCACGAGCGCGACGCCGCGCCCGACGAGCGCGAGCGCGAGCGCGAGCGCGCCGACCGCGACCGGCTCGACCGCCACGAGCGCCAGCGCCGCAAGCAGCGCAAGCCGGGCGCGCGCCGCCGCGCCGACGACGACGCGCCGCGGCCGCCGCTCGCGCGGCTCGACGCGATGCGCGAGGCGACGGAGCGCCGCCGCGCCGCGCCGAAGCGCCGCCTCGACGACGCGCAGCACCACAACCCGAAGCACGCGCAGCTGCTCGCCGACCACGGGCTCGACTACGAGCGCCCGCCGACGCCGATGGAGGTGGCCTCGCGCCGCGCCGACCGCATCGCTAAGGAGAAGTCGAAGGCGACCGCGCCGGTGGCGACCCCCGCTCCCCCGCCGGCCCCCGCCCCCGCCCCCGCGCCCGCGCCCGCGGCCGCGCCGGCGCCCGCGCGCGTGGTGGTGGCGGCGCACGCGGCGGCGGCGGCGGCGGCGGGCAAGGCGGAGGCGGCGCGGCGCGCGCGCGCGGCGGCGGTGGCGGGCGCGGCGGCGCAGCCTCAGCAGCTGCTGTACCGGCACCAGCCGCTGCAGGCGCGACACCACCTCAAGATCCTGCACCACGCCCCCGCCCAACCCGGACAGGTTCGTGTCCATCGCTCTCCATATTTCTTATTTTACATTGTATTATTTATTTAATTTTATATATCACACCTGGCCATAAACTGGCAATTACCGCCCGTTCCGCGCGAGTGTTTTAAAACCTAATTATATATACATACAGTTCCATACTAGTAGTTTATCTAACATGTAATGTATTTTATTATCGAATAAAGATGAGGGTAGTTTTTGCTTCTCGTATCGTATCTTTGATCTCGTCGTTCCCGGTGACGAAACTATACGGTATACGATACGGCAATATTTTTTTCTCGAACACGAGATTTTCTCGCACGGATTCCATGCGGATGTTTCGTAGAAATTTTGTTGTCCCTCCTACATTCGATAAAATCTCGCATTCGATATGCGGGAAAAAGGGACGGCGGGTGTACTTCCTTCGCCCAATCGTCTTTAGAGGCATCAGTCGTCGGACGCGCTCATTACACGGGAACGTCCGGTTACAGGGCTCCGCATCGGGCTCGACGGTGACGGTGGCGGGCGCGCACGGCGAGAGCGCGCTGCGCACGCTGCAGCTGCAGCAGCTCGCGCTGCGCCGCGCCGCCGCCCCGCCGCCGGTGTCCGCGCCCTCGTCCGCGTCCGCGCCCGCGCCCGCGTCCGCCCCCGCCCCCGCGCGGCTCGTGGCGCGCGCCGTGGTGGCGCCCGCGCCCGCGCCCGCGCCGCCGCCGCACGCCCAGCCGCCCGACCATTGACCGAGCTATAATAAACGTGACTGAAAATATCTCATGGTTTCATTTTACCCACGTCATCTCCTGTATAATCACAACGACTCTCAGTAGCCAGACTGGCATATTTATAGTCCAGAGACAAGCCTTAACACAACTGTACCAATTCCAAATGTTATAAAATCAATTTTTTTGCTGTCAGCTCTTAATCTATAAGGATCAAACGTTCTTGGCCTCAGAGAAGTGTACAGCCTAGGTTAGATTAGGTTAGGTTAGGTTATGTAGAATACAAGAAGCAAATCGTGTAACAGTTGGGGTGACAACGTAATCAGAGGGTTTAGACCCTGCAGAATACGGATCTGCCTGTCTCCATCCCCAAATTTGAGCCGGAAGAATGTTATATCGGAAAAGGTGCAGCCCAAACAAATTTTTTCGTTGTAAATCTGGTAAATCGTTGTTCCGGTACCCTAACTATGGTCCAATTGTTATGGATTTTTGATATGCCGTAAATAACAATATTTGTCATCATATCCCGAAATTTTTGACACTCCAGCTCCACGTCTTTCTCCGCCATCTTGGAAAATCTCACTTTTTTCAGTTTTTTTGCTTGTACTGTTGTTATAGTTCATTTTAGTGCTAAACATGGTTTGGCAATATTGTAAAACACAAAATTTGCTGAAACTTTTGGGTACAAAGATTTTTTCCATGACCCCTAGGGACGAAGATATGACAGGAGATATCATTATAAATTACCACTTTTTTCTAGTTTTCCTCTCATGTTCACGTTTAAAGTGAATTTTAGCGTTAACTATAGTTCAGCAATATTGTAGATTACAAAATTGGCTACAACTTTTGTATTGAAATATTTTTTCCACAATTATCAGGAAAGAAGATACGATGTCACCTATGGGGTACTACCGTCGATATTTACTACTTTTCCAGTTTTCTTCACATATTTTCGTTTTAGTGCATTTCTCGGTCAGCAATATTATAGAAGACAAAATTATATGCAAATTCAAAGTACCTACGATCTTCTAGGTATCGTGGAAACAGACAATTTTGTCTTCTGAGGGATTGAAGTGGTATAGATCGGAAAGTGACAGATGCTTTATCTTGTCGTCTATCCCGCTATCACTCGACAATCATAGATCCCCTACAGATTGCGATTAAATGCACTCAAACCTAAATATGAGAAGAAAACTGCAAAAGTAGCAAATTTCAACGGTGCTTCTCCATAGATGACTTCATATCTTCTTTCCTAATGGTCGTGGAAAAAATATTTCAATACAAAAGTTGTAGAAAATTTCGTGATCTACAATATTGCCGAACTATAGTTAGTGCTAAAATGCACTTAAAATGTAAACATGAACGGAGAACTAGAAAAAAGTGGCAATTTTTAATGATATATCCTGTCATATCTTCGTCCCTAGGGGTCATGGAAAAAATCTTTGTACCCAAAAGTTTTAGCAAATTTTGTATTCTACAATATTGTAGAACTATGTTTAGCACTGGAATGAACTTTGACGACAGTAAAAGCAAAGAACTGAAAAAAATGACACTATTTCCAAGATGGCGGCCAAAGTTATGGAGCTGGAGGGCCGAAATTTTTAGGTTACCATGGCTAATATTGTCCTTCACAACATACCAAAAAACCATATCAATCGGACCTTTTTTAGAGTACCAGAGCAACAATTTACTAAATGTACTACGAATTTTTTTTGTATGGGCTGCACCTTTTCCGGTATACCGTACTTCCGGCTCAAATTTGAGATGGCGACAGGCAGATCCGTATTCTGCAGGGTCCAAACCCTCTGATAACGTTGTCACCCCAACTGTTACATGACTTGCCGCTTGCATTGTTTAGAGACGCCTTTTCCAATTCTGTTCCTGCTCTATTAGGTTTGGTTAAGGATACCTACAAATATCTGTGAATACCTCTGTCTGTGTCTATCTGTGTCTGTTTACTTATAAATAATTTTTCTCCGCCGTGTGCGTAGATATTTTTGCGATTGAATAAGTCGAATATGTCGTTTATACATGCGCCTATTCATTCCGTATAGTTTTATTGTTATTATTTAAGTTTAAATAATTAGTGGCCTCGGTAAGAGGACTTATACGGCATTTCGTGAACAAAAGATTTCCTGTATCAGGGTAGGTCCTTTAGGACCCAGAGATGGATTTTCGAAGTAGAGCCCTCGAATTTTTTTATGTCAAATTTTTGAGGGGGGGGGGGTGAGTCCAGGTTAATCTTGATATTATCTGCGCCAGTTAAGCTACTGGGTCAATTTCGAGTAAATCAAGGATGCTAAATTCATTTCTGGAATTATTTTTGTACCATTCCATACAACATTTTCGAAAATTAACAAAAAATAGGTATTTTTTCATTCATACTGAAAACAGAAAAATGGCCATAACTTTAAAAAACACCTGCACATTTTGGAAAAAAAATAGGTCTTCAGAAAACCCTGTTAATATCATATTTAAAAATATATATTTCAAAAATATACCTACTGTGGAAGTATTAAAAAAATTGAAAATTAAAAGATAGAACAAAAAATCAAATTAATTGAAAAACATAGTTTGTGTTCTCGGAATGGTAGTGGTGGGTTTATTAACTCAATAAAAACATATTTCATGCCAATCCACGTCTTAAAATATTAAAAAAACAATGAAATATATCAATTTCGCCCGAAAATTTCACGTAAAAAATTATCAAATTTTAGAGAGCCGCCCTGTTTCGTACGAGTTAACTATTTACAAAAAGTCTTAGCTTATGTTATTAAGGACTAATGTAGGTTTCTATTACAGAAAGAATTTTTAAAATCGTTTGATTACTTCTAAAGATAGGCCCCTACAAACGATAGTACAAATTCGAACTCCATGAATTATATGGATAACGGCTAAATTTTAAAAAATGCCAACTATCATTAACGGATCCTGTTCAAAATAATATTGGATCACCCTAAAAGTACAGCCTTATTATTAATAATAAAAATATATATATTGGTCCACCTTGTAAGTAATAATTAGCATTCATATACCGCGGAGACACCTTTGTAAATTGAAGAGTGTCCATTTTCTCATGGATCCCATTATCAGATCTTGACCAAATTTAAAAGAAAACATCATTGAGGCAGCCCCTTCCAAACCAAAAAAAAAAAACGCGAAATCGGTCTTAAACTAGCAAAGATATTTGTGAACATATCTAAAAAATATTGACAGTCGAACACAGGACCTCATCTTTTTTGAAGTTAGTTATGATTTTTTAAACCCAGGACCAGTATAAACTGATAAAGATGTTGTACTCTCCTTCTTCGGCCTCCTCGACGTCATCTTTGCTGAAACCCCTGGTTCACACTGGACACACATTTAAAACCATCAGTAATCGCATAATTTGCGACTACCCACAGGTCTTGAAGCAGCATGCATGGCATTCATTCTCGCTTTCAAGGACAGTGGCCTCTGCAGCTGTTCTTGCAGCTAAGTTCTCGTGCCAGATTCTGTGTTGGATTGTCCATACGGGCTGCCACTGTTCCTCCTTTTATCCACTCGTCTGTTAGGGAGGGTATATATTGTGTGTCATTTAAAGTTTGTCCCCACAAGTGACCTGCTTGATAGGCTGCCCTAAGCGCATGCATACTGAAACTAAAATCCATAAAATATTACAGTGTAATTTTTATCACAGTCATCGTTTTAAAACCTGAAAATAACTTAGAGGAACTATCATTGTCATTAGTCAGACACGTCGGTATAGTCAGGTAAGATTCTCTATTAGTTATTTTTACTCTTAAAAGTGGAAAACATTTCAATTCGGTGACTGTACCCAGTAGCTACGTATAACGGCTAACGTATTTCGGTACTTACCGATCCGCCCGCGCAGCCGTCTTGCGACCCATGATATTTTTTTCTGTCATAATTTTGTAGGCAGAGCTATATTGATATTTATATATTTAGAATCTGCATAAAACGAGCTTTCTTATAGTATTTATTTCATTATTTATATCAACTTTTTACATCCAATATCAGAGCGCTGAATCAAAAAGTAAAAATTGAAAATGTACAAATTTGCGATTTTAGTCAGAAAATTGTTCCAAAATAGTAAAATGTACGATCAGAAATGATGTCGGTGTATTCCTTTTATACGAAAACGATACCAAACTTGCCTTAGTAGATATAAGAAAGGAGTCAGCTTAGTTTGAAATGTACAGGTCGGCTGCTATGTTTGGACCCCCCCCCATTTCTTACCACGTGAAAAATCCGGGGGGCTCTACTTCGTAAATGCATCTTTAGACTATAGATATCAATCCTGCCAAAGGAAATCTTTTGTTCATTAAACGCCGTATTTTCCCTTTTCTTGTTCCGTACAGATGCCACTAAATCTGGGGGCACGGCAGTGCCCCCGCCAAGTCGAGCAAAACAAAAGTGGCACGGCCGTACCATCCTTTTCTCGAAGTCATTCAGGCTGAACAACTGGGTCCCAAAATGATACACTTGTGCTTACCAAAATAATCACTTTAATGTACAAATATACAATTTCTCCTAGCTGGGGTCATGTTTCGCGGAAAAATCTTAACACCGCGATTCAGCGGGCGGAACAGCGACATCTTCTGACTAATTAAGTAAACACAAAATCACAAACATAAATAAACCAAACCTGCATAGTTCAAATGACACTTGACAGTTAGACATTCCGCCCACCAAGGACAATTATAACAAATTTCCTTAATTCCGCCCACCATGGCCTCACAATTTACATTGACACTTTAAGAACCGAAAAAAATCAACATGGTGGAACATCTTAATAACTTGAAAACATATCTTACATTCACAAACAGAATCAAATCATACATAGTCTAACAACTTGAAACAACAAAATCAGAATAGACTAAGACAACAATGCAAAGAAAAAATCATAACAATAATCCTAACACATTAAGTTTCTACTGGTAGGAAACAAAGTTTACCAATAGATCTTTTGATAATATTTCCCTTGCAACGTAAACTAACAACTCGGGTGATTCCATCCAGCCCTGGGTGTTTATCAGTAATAACGCCATACAACCATTTTGCTGGAGGCAAATCATCCTCCTTTACTAACACCACGCTACCTACAGCTGGCTCAGGCGTTTGGTGAGCCCACTTATAACGATGGTAAAACTGAGTCAGATATTCACTCGACCAACGCCGCCAAAAGTCTTGAACCATCTTCTGAGTTAACTGCCACCTTCTTAAGTTACCTATATTGGCAGTCTCGTAGTTAGAGTCGGGTACTAAAACTAGAGGCTCTCCAACGAGAAAATGTCCCGGAGTTAACGGGATTGGATGATCACTATTATTGCTATTGATCCTAGAGAGTGGCCTTGAGTTCAGGCAAGCTTCGATTTGCGCCAAGACTGTTGCCATTTCCTCGAACGTCAAGGTAGAGTTTCCGATCACTCGCCTAAGGTGGTGTTTTGTGGATTTGACTCCAGCCTCCCAGAGACCTCCAAAATTCGGAGAGTGTGGAGGAATCCAATGCCAGTTAGTGGAGTTCGTAGCAAGTTGATCAGCTATTTCAACAGCTACACTGGATCTTTCTTCGGCGTACAAATGTTTTAATTCACGAGCGGCTCCAACGAAATTCGTTCCATTGTCGCTCCACAAGTCAGCACAATGACCACGTCGTGCTGTGAAACGTTTGAAAGCCGCAAGAAAGCCTTGACTTGTCAGATCGCTGACAGCTTCGAGATGTATCGCTCTTGTAGTCATACAAATGAAAAGGCAGATATATCCCTTGTAAGAGCGGTGGCCTCTTCCTTTAGATGCGCGCATGTTTATCGAGCCCGCGTAGTCAACGCCGCTCTGAAAAAACGGGCGATTGACAGTTCCACGGACTGATGGTAACTGTCCCATCAGTGGATGTCTAGTTGCGGCAGCAAAGCGAGCACATCTCACACACTTGCGAACGAAAAACTTGACTAGATTGGTTGCTCCAATTATAAAATATCTGCTTCTCAAATAATTGAGCATCAGTTGCGGATTCCCATGCAAAGTTTTTTCGTGAGCATTGTCGATGATTAGAGTCGTGAAGTGTGATTTTTGAGGAATAATGATTGGATGTTTCATTTGATCACTAATTCCTGCATGCTCCAATCTCCCACCAACTCTCAAGATGCCGTCTTCATCAATCATCGGACATAGCGAGGTAAGTTGACTTTTTTTACTAATTATTTTGTTTTCTTTCAGGTTCTTCAACTCCTCTTTGAAATGATTTGCTTGTACTATCTTAATGCATGTCTTTAGACTATCTTGAATTTCACTACTTGATAGCCACAAATTAACATCTTCCTTTCTAGCGCATTTGGCAAATCGTTTGCAGAAAGCCAACACGCGAAGAAGTTTTCTAAGTTTAGAAAATCTTGAAATCAGCATTTCTTCAGCATCTTCAGTGAGATCGTAAGTATTTACAAGACATATCTTATTTTTCTTTTCTTCTAAGTTTGTATCTGTTATATTCAACCTTTTGTAGCTAATTTCTTTATTTTTCAGCCACAACGGACCTTCTCTCCAGAGCACTTCTTGTTCCAGATGCTGTGTACCCCTAGACGCGCAGTCTGCAGGATTGTCCTTTGATGAGACGTGGGACCACTGGTAAGGCTCTAATGTAGTTATAATTTCAGATACGCGATTGGCGACGAAAGTCTTCCATCTGTTTGGACGACTATTGAGCCACGAAAGCACAACAGTGGAGTCGGTCCAAGCATGGATGTTTGCTTTGTTAATACTCATGACGTCAGCCACTTCTACCAGCAGTTTTGTGAGCAGCACAGCACCACACAACTCCAAACGCGGTATCGAAATCTGTTTTATAGGTGCCACTTTCGTTTTAGACGTAATTAGTGACACATGTACATTTCCGTCCTTATCCACAGTCCTCAGGTACACAACAGCAGCAAACGCATCACTAGAAGCGTCGCAGAATCCCTGAAGTTCTTTAATCACGTCCGAACTAGCGTGATTCCATCTGGGCAGCTTGAATTCGGCAAGTTGATTTAAACTTTCCCTGTAATTTAGCCATTCTTTCAGTAATTGAGGTGGAACCTGATCATCCCATTCAATCCCTGAAAGCCAAAATTTTTGGATGAAAATCTTGGCCACTATTATCACTGGTGCCAACCAACCAAGGGGGTCAAACAACCGTGATATATCAGAGATGACACTCCTCTTTGTTACAGGAACCTTGAGTGGAGGAAGCTGTACCGAATATTCGAACTCGTCATTTCTACGGTTCCAGATGAGTCCAAGGATTTTCATGACTGCATCTATTTTGAGTTCGAGATTTCCTTCCACTTCGACATTACCTTCATTCATGTGCCGCAGTAATTCTTCATTGTTGCTACTCCATTTCTGTAACTCAAATCCGCCCTTTTGCAACAGTTCACTCATTTCTTTATACACCTCTTTGCCTTCTTCCACAGACTCGCAACCTGTTAGCAAATCGTCGACATAGAAATGTTTAAGCACTTTATCAGCAGCTGCAGGGAACTGTCCACCTTCATCGTAGGCTACTTGCTGAAGAGCACGCACTGCGAGATAAGGTGCTGAGGCAGTCCCGAAAGTAACTCGTAGAAGTCTGAGGTGCTTCAACTTTTCTTCTGGGTTTTCACGCCATACGATGCGCTGAAAGTCTATATCGTCTTCATGCACCTTCACCTGCCTGTACATCTTAACGATGTCAGACACCAGACATATAGGATGGCAGCGCCAACGTAGAATCGTATGTCGTAGAACAGGTTGAAGAGTTGGGCCAACTAATAGATTTAGGTTTAATGAAACGCCATTAGTTCCTGGACACGACGCGTCAAATACAACCCGTACCTTAGAAGTGGTTTTGTCCTCGCGGATGACAGAATGATGTGGTAAGTAAACAGCATCTGGTTTACTTATTTGCTCAACAGGAACCGCTTCCATGTGTCCCAGGTCAAGGTACTCATTGATAACGTCTGAGTAGCGTTTCTTCATATGAGGGTCCTTGGCAAATCTCTTCTCCAACTGAATGAAGCGTCTGGTTGCAACTACTTCTGAATTGCCATACTTACAGCTGGGATCTGAATCACGAAAAGGCAGCTTCACAATGTATCTACCTGTGCTATCCCGTTCGGTGGTAGCAGCGAATAACTCTTCACATTGCTTCTCTTCGTCAGTATAGTGTTGCTTGGGATCTGTTGCAATGGTGTCAGCTTCGAGCTCCCAAAACTTTTTCAAAAGCTCGTTTTCATTGATTTGAACGTGGTTAACTCTAACACTGTTGCATAATTCCGAATCACCTGCGTGAATCGGCCCTGAAAGGATCCAGCCTAAGGAAGTTCGCTGAGCAATGGGTGCTCCCTGTGAAGGTTTAATAATACCCTCTAAGAGTATTTGAGAATAAATATCAGCTCCAAGGAGCATGTCAATTTTGCCCGGTACATAAAATGTTGGATCTGCTAAATCCAATTGGTTTAACTCTGACCACAACTCAACGACGACTCTCTTTTCCGGGAGTACCGATGTGAGTTTGCCCAACACAAAAGCATGCACATTAACCTTAAAATCAGGGTCTAGGAGTGATGCAATGCTAACTTTCACAACCGACTTGGAGTCCACAGAGGAACTCCCTTCACCACCTAATCCCGTGATTGTGCTTTTGTGGGGTATTTTCTTAAGTCCAAGTAATTGGACCGCAGACTCTGTTATAAACGAAGCCTCTGAACCTTGGTCGAGTAAACATCTGAGCGTTATGCCTGAACCTGTTTTCGACTGAGCTTGAACCAAAGCCGTTGCCAATAAGACTTGACTACGACTGGTCGAAAAACAAGTTGTTATATTGGTAGGCTCACCATGCGACGATGATGTAGCTGATGTTGCGCGTGCAACATTGTCTCTTTCAACCGATTGAATGGGTTTAGCTTGAGAATCGGTTGAGTTAGTGAACATTTTGGGGTGCAGTAAAGAATGATGTTTGCGTTTACAAATTCGGCATCTGGTGGATTGGCGACATGAATAAACGTTGTGACCTGAACCTAAACAATTGAAGCAGAAATTACCGGACTGGATGAAATCACGTCGAACATCGACATCGATCTTAGCAAAACTTTTACAATTACATAACTTGTGATTTTCGGAACAGTAGGCACAAGAAACCTCAGTAACATGAAGCACTTTGGGGTTACTGTTGAAGTGCACATTGGGTTTCTTTGGGATAAAGCTTGTCTTGGATGATTTGCCATCAAAACATTCTAATGCCCTGAATCGGGTTTCTAAAAACTCCTGAAGTTGTGTCAGGGTAGGCAAATCGTCAGAAGACTCACTGATCTTAAGTTCCCACTGCTTCCTAGTCTCATTGTCTAATTTGAGACACACAATGTGAATGACGATTATGTCCCATGTAGTTGTATCGATGCCTAAGTTCTTTAATCCATCTAAACACTCATTAGTAGTGTCCAGCAATTCTTTGAGCGCGTTCGCTGACTCCGTCGTAATGTTCTTCTGGCTCATGAAGCGTTTGAGAATGCAGTTTGACAGGAATTTCTTATTATTATAGCGTTTTCCTAATTTTTCCCAACATGTGCTATAATTGTCATGTGTGATCTGGACGTGACGCAGAAGCTGTTCAGCTTCGCCGACTAAGTAACCCTTTAGGTAGTGCAGTTTTTGGACGTCATCTAGGTCTTTGTTATTATGTATGAGAGACGTGAACAAATCTCTGAAGCTAGTCCACTCAGAATAATTGCCAGAAAACATAGGAATCGAAATCTTCGGCAAACGTACCAGCTCTGACTTAGTCTCGACAGTGGTAGGCTCGCTGTTCTTTGAAGGATTCGCCAGATTACATTTCCTTAAAGCGGCCTTTAACTCCGACTTGTACTCCATGAACAACTCTTCAGCACTCGTGTATGTGTCTTCAGTTACATAGGCGCTAGCATTTAACTGCGTTGCATCAGACTCATGTATAATTCGAGTGTGAGTTGATGTAAACTGAACCCACAAAGGTTCCAAAGTCTCCAATCTAGTGCTGATATAGTCGGAAGTTAGGCGTTCCTTTGGCGATTTCTTAAAGTTAATTCTAGCTTTTTCAATCCGTGAAAGCAAGTCCTGTTGAACTTTAATCCGAGCCTCCATGATGATTAAATTTCTAAGTTTTTGGGACTTAGCCAATTTTAGCAGAAATCCGTCGTAATTTTTCTAAGTGTTTGAAAGTTGCCGACTCTGGGTAAAATTGGGCGTGGATTCCCCGTCGTTCCAACTTTATTGAAATTATTCTAAGTCTCTAAATTTTCAGTTGAAATTATTCAAAGTCCAAATTTGATGAAATTTTTCTAAGTCCAAATTTGACATTTGCACTACGTAATAATTAAATGTACTCACAGATGTCACTTCACTACGTCACACACATACGCTCACGTAACCTGCTGCTCTTCTCTGCCGACGTCGTGCTGCGCCGGTGACGTCACGATGCGCTGCTCTCGTCACACGCTGCTCCGGAGGGCAGGCTCTTCTGCCTTGGCACCACACCTTGGTAGCGATCCACTACCGTGCTGGTGGCCGTCGACCCGAAGTATTCGCCGAATCCTTCAACCGAACTTATCCAGCTCGTGAAGGACCAATGAACAACTGGGGTCCCAAAATGATACACTTGTGCTTACCAAAATAATCACTTTAATGTACAAATATACAATTTCTCCTAGCTGGGGTCATGTTTCGCGGAAAAATCTTAACACCGCGATTCAGCGGGCGGAACAGCGACATCTTCTGACTAATTAAGTAAACACAAAATCACAAACATAAATAAACCAAACCTGCATAGTTCAAATGACAGTTAGACACAGGCCATTTTCAACCTCCTATTATTTTGCCCTAGCTGAACCCTGAATTTTCAGAAACATGTAGGGCATAACATTGGTTAGACATATTCTCAATAACATTCAATTTGAACTTTTATTTTAGGAACTATTGACCCTCAAAGTTCCTTAGTTTTGACACTGACTGACTGACCGATCATCAATCGTTTAAGGTACTTCTAGCAGACCCGCAAGCTCCAAATTTTAAACATGACTAGTTTTTAGCCCATTTATTCCTAGAAAAATTAAAAATATTGCAATATCAGTCATGTAACAGAGATATACAAACTGCATAAGTAAGTTTGTAGTCCTATACAAAATACATGCGATTACAAAGTTACTTTTGTAGTTTGGATGTTCGTTACTCAATCACGCAAAAACGGCTGAACGGATTATGATGAAACTTGGTATGTTACGATTTTATAGCCTAAATTATCATAAAGGATACTTTTTAGCCCTTAAATCATCCCTTAAATGGATGAATTTGGGGGTGGAAGTTGAATCTGAAGCACGTGGTTGGTATTTACCAAACTTGCTGCACACGGAAAATTCATCTCAGAAAAACCAGTGTAACCCTGAGCTCCGAATATGCATATAGTTGGTACCAGTCTCACGGCCAAGATACAATAGAACGTGTGGTGAGGCGAGTCTAAACAGTTGTAAATACGAGTATATATCACGATATGACATTTGGCGTGTCAGAGGTGTGTCATTACTCACTTACAGATGACATTCGGTAAAGTTGAAATCAATGCACATCATTTTTACACAACATACTAATTTGAGTTTTATTATGGGTGAGATAAAGTAGGCATTCGCATGCTTTAGTTTTTATTTTTACCATCGTTGTGATAAAATTTAAGTACTTTTGCTACTACTTGATGAGCTATTATTTCAAGTCAAAAGAGTTCGTATACGTGCGAGGAGCGACGCGCACCCCGCGCGGGGGAGGCGATTTACTGAAGCGAGCGGCAGCCGCGCTCATTCGCGCAATATATAGAAAGGTACTTTGTAAGGTCCGACCGAGAACACCTTTTTTGTCTCGGCCGAGACCGAGACCGAGAATAAATTAAATTCTCAGCCGAGACCGAGAATTTGAAAATGTGAGAAAAAAACTCCAATTTGTAATAATGTTTTATTTATTTAGAAATAAATGAAATAAATCGATCGAAACCGGCCAAGTGCATGTCGGGCCTCGCGAAATGTAGGGTTCCGTAGTCGTCCACCCGTTACAAATGTGGACTAAAAAGTTTGCAAACTAAAAACTAAAACTAAAAATTTACTATCTTTGACAGAATTAACAACTTTATCTAAGGTTTTGGCCGAGACCGAGACCGAGTTCTCTGTTCGAATTTTGGCCGAGAATAGCCGAGACCGAGACCGAGATCTCGGTCGGACCTTAGTACTTTGTGCATTCGCGCGAGCGCCCAGATGCTGTTCGGATGTGTCCCGTTGCGTACCTACACTGTCTATTGGTTTGCGATTCTCGTGTATTATTTCGATCGACTGCTATTATTGTGTTACCGACTGAAAGGCTTACTAACTTGTCTTTGCGATTTGGTTGTTGTTTGCATAGGGAATTTCATATACGCTGAAGTTGAAGTTACCTTCACTTGCTTGTTACTTAACTCATACTCGTGTTCATACACTAAAAATTCTCATATCAGGACAGCGTAAATAGGTAGTATTAGGATACCGTACCTAATTCTACATATTTATAGCTAATATTCGGTTGATTTAATAAAACTAAATTGACAACATAAATAAACTACTTACCTACCGCACAATGAATGTTGCAATGGAAGTATTGTACATAAATAACCACCCTACACCGCACCAGGTCGTCCCTATGCCTAGAGATAGTTCCTGGTTTATTCCATTCTTTGTCATTCTGTATTCATGGGAAATTTGAGTCATCGTATGATATTAGGCGTGCCATAGTCGAGTATGTTAGTAGCGCATTGGGATGAAATGCAGCTGTACACTTGTGACGAGCTCGGCAATCCATACATTAACGCTGATTTATACTCGACGGCAATGCTGAATTCAACTACATACGGTTCTGTATCAGAACTTATGGTGGCCGCCGCTTTGTATCCTTTTACTTTCGAGGTTTACGAAAATGGCTGTTTGAGAGGATCTTTTGGTGGGGATTCTGGGAACCCGGTGAAACGTTTACGATTCTCTGGTAGTTTCTTAGGGGGTCATTATGAAGTTCTTCTTCCTGATAAAACATTTAAATCAAACACATTTAAATAAAAAAGTGGCAATTAGTGCTCCAACAGGAATAGCTGCATTTAATGTGAATGGCTTAACCATACATAGACTATTGCAACTGCCTATAGAACATAAGCAAACAACTAAATATAAGCGACTTTCTGACGATGTCCTCCAAGTTCTAAGGTCGGATTTGAAACAAGTAGTCTTAATTATCATCGACGAAGTATCAATGATTTTTAATGTTACTCTATCCTATATTCATTTACGTTTGACTGAGATATTTGATACTGGCGACGATCAAAACGGGTGGTTTGGAAAAAAAACACATTATAGTTTTCGGGGATCTCTTACAAGTTCTGCCGCTAGTAAGGGAAAAGTCACAATTTGAAAAACTTTCGGTTGCTGAAATTAACAAGCTGTTGGGCTCTCTCAGTATGCCCAATCTCTGGGCTGAACTGTTTACATATGATGAACTTACAATTAACATGAGACAGTTTAACGATTCTGATTTTATTGAAATGTTAAATAGAATAAGATTAGGTGTAATCACACAAAAAGATCGCGACATACTTTTGACTAGGTTAATCGAACTTCATTCCAAATCGAATGAAAGCAGATTACTTGAAATTACTGAATACCTGTCCAAACTTCCTGACGACACCGTTTGCTTATTACCTACAAAAAATATGTGTCAACAGTTAAACAGCTCAATGCTTAATTCCCTCTCATATCCAGAAATAAAACTAACAGCCGTTGATAGCATAGATTGCCCCAAATACCTAACGAAAAGAGCTCGTAAATGCATAAATAAAATATGAAGACGATGCTTCCATGACTGCAGGTTTGGAAGAAAATATCATTATAAAAATAGGATCAAAAGTAATGTTA